>JARKHS020015368.1:0-42682 GCA_030143305.2 Amblyomma americanum
TAATTATTGCTTCCATTAAATTTTTTGTATAAATACCATGTTTTGAGAGGTAAAGTTTGTAGTAGAAGCAAAAACAGCACAAATTTCAGTGCTAAGTTGAGCCTCTCTGACAGGTCAAACCATCATTTGGGAACCCGACTTGGCAGAGTGAAGTCGTGCGATATATATGCATATTGTCTTGCTTGAATTCAGTGTTTTTTGTGTTTGGTTATTCAGTCGCAGTATGTGTTCAAAACATAAAAGTTATAAAATAATTGCTACATTTCAATAACACAAAGACAGAGCGGGTGCTGTTAGGTCTTGATTTGATTTCTAGCAGAGATATTCTTCTTATAGGGTGTCAGCGCAGAATCGCGTTTTTCACTTTTTTACTATTTTTTCACACACTTTCAATGTCATTGAGGTCCGATTCTATCTTTCAATGTTACAATGTTTTCAAATTCTTGTAAAAATACTGATGTGCGCTGTTTTTATGCAAATGTGTCATATATATGGATGAACTGTCCTGTGTGCTTACAAGCATTAATGCTTGAGCGAACAGGCACGGGCTCTGATGTGTTATTTCATGTAATAATAAAATTACATAAGAAATTAAAGCTTTAGGAGCGCATTAAACATACATTTAAAAAATTAATTTATAATACTGACGTGCTTCAGCTGCTGTATTACCGTTTAAATTAAAAAAGAACATGTTCGAGACCGGAAAGATTCATTGGTAACGCTATGAAACTTTTCTGTTGGATATTCTTAACTTGCTCCGCAAGGCACGGTCGATGGAAAATTCAGGACTGCAAGGATATGAAAGGATTTCCAGAATTTTTAAGGGGAGCATTATACAGCATTATACAAAGCGCCTAGATCAGACACCACGACAGAGCATGCGCATAATGTGAGACACATGCGTGGTTCAACGCTGTGCGTCAACAGAATGCTGCGTAAAAAAACAACAAGTAAATAACCAAGTTTTTGCGGTTCCCACAAACTAGGCCTCAAGGGCTGCCTAATCCAGATGAAAGCGCCACGAATTACAGAGTCTATTTTAGTGAAAATATAGCCACACTATAAACTCTTACTGAAGAACCACACAAAAGGGCGGTCTGAAGAGAACAAGAGAGGGCCAGCATGACAAAATACTTCGCCACCACCTCCAGTGTCAATATGCAAAGCAACCTCTAGACCTTTATTCACTGCTTCGTGGACGGACTAAGAAGGAATCAGGCCTGTGAAGCGGCGAAGGTATGTGATATTTTGAAGTTCAGACATAACAACCATAAAATTCCAACTTAGAAGTGTATCATGGATACCTTTTTCATTGAGAGAAACGTTGCTGCCTTGCTCCAGAAAGGATTACATATGTAATCAGAGAACAAGGCGCATCTCTTGGAAGAGACAAGAGGTGAGACATTTGGAGATATACACGGTCATGTATTTCATTACCACAGTCTAACAAAGAAGCGAGAGAAAAGCTATTTTTTTACCAAAACGGATAAGCCTAGCATCATAGGCGGGATTATCAGGGCTATCAAAGGAGGGGTAATTACTATAACTAGACTTAGCTGTACAGGTTCAAACTTGCCGAGAACAATCTGCTGCTATCCCTTCATGATTGAGTGCTGTTAGAAGGTTTATTTGGAGACGTCAAATCAGCAATGAACGCAGTGTGCACAACGTAGGACTCAGGCGAGAGATGAAAACCTAAGTTTTCAACAAGTAAAAGAGAGAGAGAGAGAGACTCTTTAATGAAGAAACAGAGAATTTAGCCGGCGTTTCAATATCGCTGGCATGCTACTCTGCGTAGGGAGGGGAATTTGGGAGATAAAGACTGAAGGAGAGCAGCGTGGAAGAGGTGGAAAAAAAACGAAGATAAAATGCAGCCATGAAATGGGTACTAAGGATGCAGTGGCGAGTATTGATGTAACCTATGGAATGATGGAGTGCATAGTCCGACGAATGGGCTGACGAAGTTCACTGCAAGAAGAATGCATGAAGGTAACCTGCAAGTGAATTTAGAGCTTATCGAGATGTCCAATGTCTTTTAAATATGTAAAAAGAAAGTTCATTGCAAGTCTCTGTTGCCTGAAGCAGGCTAAGGGACCTAAAACTTTGTCCATTGTTAGGGGCACTGGGCAGAGCTTCTGCATGCAATGTTCATAGTACGCACGCTCGTTAGCATACGCAGGGCACTCAAGCAGGATATGTTCCACAGTTTCTATCGAAGCACAGTTGTCACAATGCGGACTGTTCATTTGTCCAAAACGGTATCGCAGGCCATTTGTATATGCAGCATTCAGACGAAGTCGGTGATAGTGTTTCGAGTTGTCGAGGAATTCTGGGTGAGAGTCTTGATCTAAGATGTGGGTCGATTGAGTGAAGAAATTGGTACTGATGTGTCGGCAAACTCCAAAGCCGATACGTTTCTTCGTACGCAAAACTTTTAGCCATTTGGGACGCATCAGATTTCGTGAGAAAACTTCGAATGTATCTCTGATGTTGATGGCCCTTACGGGCCGCTTCATCTGCTTTTTCATTAGCCATAATGCCACAGTGAGCAGGTACCCACTGAAATGTTATGCAGTGGCCTGCGGCAATAGCTAAATGATGGATATACCCAATGTCCAGGGAAACTGGCTGGTGATTCGTTTTCTTCAGCAGGTTGGCCAGGATCTGCAGAGATGCTTTTGAATCGGTGAAGATAACCCAACGGCCGGCGGTTCGGCGCAGGATGTAAGAAACAGCTTCCTTAATGCCGTGAAGCTCAGCTGTTGTAGAGGAGGTCCTCCGCTGCAGCCGGTAAGAAAGGGCATGGCCTGTTGAGGGCACATAAAGGCCACAAGAAGAAGTTTCTTTAGTAGTTGAACCATCGGTGAAGATATGGGTGTGCTGCGTATATTCTTCGATTAAGTAGGCGAGAGTAGCTTGCAGAAGTGCTGCCTGTGGCATGCGGCTCTTTGCATTCACACCTGGAACAGACTTCTTCACCTTTAGAGGAGAGAGTGTCCATGGAGGAAAGGCCAGAGGTAGTAGTTTCTGAGGCTGATCAATAGTAGGAAGGGGCAGGAGCTGCACTGCCTGGCCAAAGCTAGAGTTGCTGTGAGTTAGGTGGACACGGTGTAGGAAGTGCTTCTTCCCTTGCAGGACATGGCGGAGATGGGTACGCATAGTTTCCTGGGCGGCAATTACCTCTAGTGGGAGACATCCTGCCTCCGCTACTGTTCCTGATGCAGAGGAACCCTTTGGGAGGCCAAGACATATTCGCAGGCAGTTGTTCCGTGCGGCATTGAGAGTCTTATTGCTTGATGTAGATAATCTTTGAAGCACTGGTAGACAGTAGCGCAAGGTTCCTTCAATGTAGGCTTTTTCAAGCAGAAGCATTGATCGGCAGTTGCTACCCCACCTTGTTCCCGCCATGAACCTGAACACTTGCGATGCTGCAGTAATCCTCGCACGGAGTTTTTTGATCTGAGGTGACCATGACAGATTATAGTCGATTACAACACCCAGGAATCGCTGAGATCGTACATATGGCAGCGATCGTCCGCCTAGGAGCAGCGGATATCGGGTCATCGTTTTTCTTGTAAACGCCATTGCAACACTCTTTTCTGGCGAGAGACGAAGACCTCTGGAAGCCAGGTACATCGAAATGTGCAATAGTGCTCTCTGAAGACGTTGCTGGGTAATATAGCGCGAACGTGACGCGGTCCAGATGCAGATATCATCAGCATAAATTGTTATGCGGACCCCTCGCGGAAGGTGTCTTCTTATGTGAATAAGGACAATATTGAACAGGAGAGGGCTGAGCACCGCTCCCTGTGGTACGCCCCTCTCCACTGCGTGAAAGCGTGTTGGACCGTTTGGAGTGGTAATAAAAATTTGTCGTTCTTTTAAATAATGCCCAATCCACTTGTATAGCCTTCCTCCAAGGCCAAGACTGCCAAAGGCTGCGAGAATTGCATGGTGAAAGACGGAGTCAAAAGCGGCCTTGATGTCTAGGAAAACGGCTGTTGGGATGTACCCAGCATGAAGGTACTCCTCAATTGATGAGACGAGGGCGATGATATTGTCAGTCGCAGACCTGTTTTGACGGAACCCGTTCATTTCTTGGGGGAACTCATTTCGGCTTTCTAGGAACCAAGTTATGCGCTTGCAGATCATGCGCTCCATGAGCTTACCTACGCAGCTCAGTAGGGCAATGGGCCGGAATGATGCGTAGCTTGTTGGCTGCTTACAGGGTTTCAAAACGGGCACGATTTTCGCCAGCTTCCATTCCGTGGGGACCTCACCAGCCATCCAGGAAGAATTGTAATACTCCAGGAGTCGAAGACGGGAGGTGTGGGGTAGCTTTGCAATGGCGTCATAGGTCACCTCATCATGACCCGGAGACGTGTGCCTGTTTGTCTCCGCGATAGCTGTGGATAGTTCATCCATTGTGAAAGGCAGGTCTAACGCTGGCACTGCCGCCTTTGGGATGCCTGTTTGACCATCTGCGGAGAGTGTCGAATGCCCTGACCCTGCCGACAGCAGCTTGCAGTATTCTTCTGAGACTTCTTTTATAGATTTTTGTTCGTGAAGGGAGAGTGCAGCGAAGGGGTGGAGTTGTTGAAGTGGCGTGCGCATACCTCTAACTATCCGCCAAATATTGGTTACTGGTTTGCGCACATCCAGCGTAGAACAAAAGTCACGCCACTTTTGCCGACTGAGTTTATCCATGTAGCGTCGAATGTGACGTTGTGCCCGTCGGCATGCACGTAGGTCATCGAGGCTTTTTGTGCGCAGAGCTTTCCTTTCAGCTCGTCTGCGTATAGCGCAAAGCCTTTGGAATGTGTCATCATTTGAAGGTAGGTTATCATTTTTAGCTGTAAGTTGTGTACTCGCCCTCAGGCAATACGCAATTGTCGATGCTAATTCCTCATTGCGAGTTGCCGCAGTAACTCCTCTGCTTACAGCGTCCTTGTATGCGTCCCAGTCTGTAGATTTTCTAAGGAATTTCTTTGGGTTCCTCTGCGCATGGAAAGCCGATATGAGGATTGGGTAATGGTCGCTTCCACGTGTCTCCAAATCAGTGCACCAGCCAAAGTTGTGGGCGAAGGAACTTGAGACAAATGTCACGTCGATGCTGCTGGTAGTCGTCGGGCCTCGGAGGTAGGTGATGCTGCCGTCATTTAATGGCTGAACTGAATGCTTGGAGAGAAGTTTTGCAAGCTTGGCACCTCGGGCACATGTATGTGAGCTGCCCCAAATTTCATTATGAGCATTGAAGTCTCCGCAAATAATATGCGGAGAGGGCGTCCTTGCTATCAAGTCTTCAAGTCTCAAAGCATCAAATGGCGTGCCTGGCTCAAGATATACTCCAATCAGAGTGTACTGTTGTCCGGCAATAACTGTGACAGCGCAGACGTATTCATTGTCGCTGTGAGGCGGGACATCAACCGGTGAGGCCGGGATATCCTTGCGAAAGCCTATCAGCAATCTGCTGACGTTATCTGGTCGTTGTGAATGATGGAAATAGTATCCATTGAGTCGGAAAGTTTCCTCGACGCGTGATTCACAGATGACTATGAAGGGGAAGCGGTACGCTCGCACGAGCTGTCGGAAATCTGAGAGTTTAGAGCGTAGCCCGCGAGCGTTCCACTGGAAAATGGTGCATGTACGAAAGATGTTGTGGATTGTCAGCTGCGGTGAAGTTCTCGCTGTGGAAGCCATGATTACTGAAGTGTGGTATTACGCCCCTGCGGAGCGTAGGAGACCGACACCAACGGCTCCATTGCAAGGACAGCTTCTACTTCTGGGAGTCTTCCTGACGAGGCGTTTGCACGGATAAGAGCCTTGATGGCTGCAAACAGCATCGGAATCAGTAGGCATGTGACATCTTGTTCAGAGCTTCCGGTTTGCTGCCTGCCGCTGATCTTCTTGTCATGTTGTGGCGCCCTAGGGTCAGAGCAAGCGACGCTGTTTGTCGGGTCTTGTGTAGTGCGTTGCAGTAGCTTTGATGAAGGAGAAGAACCAACGGACTTCCAACGCTTCTTTTTTACCACATCTGCGTAGGTCTTGTCAGCTGCTCTGCCACGCTGTGTTGACTGATTCTCGGAAAGAGCTGCCGTAGTCGTGAAAACCACGTCGGGGTTAGGTGGTGGTTCATGGCGCTTAGGGGGTTTCCCTTGTGTTTGCTCTGCCGTGCGAGCAACTGTGGCTGATTTCTTTTTATAACACCCTCCATAGGAAGCAGGGTGTGGGCCACCGCAGTTAGCGCATTTAGGGTGCGCTCTCGAAGTGCATTCTTTGTGCGAGTGGGGGCCAGCACACACTTTGCAGCGCACGGGGCCGTTACAGTGTCTTGATATGTGGCCATGCCTCTGACATTTATAGCACTGAGTTGCTGCTCCGACGTATTCAGTTACAGGGTAACTACAGAACCCCAGCGTTACTCGTTTTGGTAGCGGCGCATCTTTTGCGAATTCCAATATAACTGTGTGACGGCGTACCGCTTTTATCTTTCCACCATCCTCAGGAGTGTAGGCGATTAGCCTCCTAGCTGAGAGGACACCTTGGTCGCGTAGATATTCCTGCAGATCGTCGTCTGTGTAGGTGACAGGTACATCTTGTATTTGGCCATAGCTTGCCATGTAAGAGTATGGGACTCTGGCCTCTACAGCCACTCCAGCCAGCTTAGTTACCGTGAGCAGACGGTTGGCGGCGGGCAGCGTCGATACTGTAACCATCAGGCTCCCATCCTTGTGAATGCGATGGCTGAGGACTTTTTCTTGAGCCGATGCTACAACCGCCGAAGCCACAATGTTGGGGTTGGCTTTCCATAGGCTTCCTCCTTCCTCAGTGGGCCTGAAAACTACAGGAACACCGGTAGCTCTCTTTTTCTTGTACGATACAACTGTAAATGATGCTTGGTCCATGTCCTCTGGATGGTCGGTCAGAGGCTCGTTGCTGGCTTGGTCGTCGCGCAGTCTCTTGTTTGGCGGGGCCTGGTCTGTAGCCGCAACTACAGGGGCCGCTGGACCCGCCGCTGGCGCTGCTGCCATCAGTGCAGCATGGAGTTCAGCTGGCGGTGATGTTCCGTGTCGGCGTTGATACGGCGCACAGCGCCGAGGAGGTCGCTTGACGTGCTTTTGCCGGCGGCCAGGGACCCCCAGGTCGTCGCACGTCGAGGACACACGCCAAAAAGACTGGAAAACCTCTGAAGTGAGAAAATAAAGCCGAAAATTACGGACCGGTGTCAGACAGGAAGGAAGGAAGGAAGGAAGGCCTCAGACGTTGCTGGCACATACCCACTACGGGGGAGTGGCCAAGACACAGGCGGTTAATTACTGGATACAGGAAATTTTTGACGGGAAAAGCAGTGGAAATAGTATGTAGTCTGATAGATTGGAAGAGGGAAGGAAAGGGGTCCAGTTAACTTGGAGATCGAAGACGGGACAATTGCTTAATGTGCATAATAGTACACAATGCCTGTAATGTTGCAATGTCTTACTGACAGAGATCAGGAAAAAGAAATTAGAATGGGAGTCGCTGCGTTTCTTGAAGAAAATTTTGCACAGCAGAGCGCACACTCCTGTCGCTTCGTCCAAGCAAAGAAGCGCCAATGGAAAGAACAACCGCGGAAGACACAGGCAAGCCCAGTTGATGAAATGGAATTTGCAAAAGACGCTTCCTCAAATGAGAAAAGCGGCGGCAGAACAGCAGGAAGTGATCTATTGTCTCAGGTTCGGCACAAAAAGGGCACAGTGGGGAAGCTGCCAGGCCAGATCTGTGAAGGTAGAAATTTAGAAGGGGAACCCGGCAACGCAAGCGCGTGAAAGAGACCTCTAGTCTGCGTGAGCGCCAGTCTTTGCTACTCCAAGGATGCAGAAGATGCTGATATTCGGGAGACGATGTAAGAGCCGAGGCAGCAAATTCCTGAAATATTGTGTAGCTGCGAAACCTCACCGCAGCTGTATATGCACACGATGGTAGGACAGCAACAATTGGGCCGCTGAGAGAGGCTCTTGCTAAGGAATCTGCAACCTCATTTAAGTGAAAGCCCATGTGACCTGGTACCCAAAGCAACCTTACCGAATTTAGATGCAGCGGAATCAGGAACTTAAAGAGGCGTAATGGCCGAGAGTCAGTGGGCGAGGATAAGGAAGAGCAAATGGACAGAGAGTCTGTCATAACCACGACCTGGGAAACGGTAGATTCTAATTTTCGTAAGGCTAAGATTACTGCTAATAATTCAGCCAGAAAAATTGGAGTGAAGTCAGGAAGACGGAGAGAAAAAGACCAATCCAGTGAAGGTGAAAAAATTCCCACACCTGCCTTTTCGCGATCCTGCGAGGCATCGGTAGCAATAAGAACATGAGAGGGAAAGGACCTTAGGTGGTCCTGCAATAGACCCTGAAGAAGCGGGAAGGGCTGCAGCTTTGCATTCAATGGGAAAATGTCATCGAATTCAATCTGGACAGATGAGGAGTTGTTATATATTTGGCGGACATCAGTGAAATGAATATTTATGCGATCAAGGAGGGACTGCACGTAACATATCTGCGGGGTATGAAATCGAGACCAGGCAGCACTAAAAAAGGCGGAAGGTTGACTAAGAAATATTATACTGGAAGCGTGAAGAGGGGAGTCGCACAATTTTAAAAATGTTTGAACTGTTAAAAGGCGAAACCTAGCTGATAACGAAGGCATTCGCGCCTCAAGGTGCAGAACAGCATTGGCGACATATTTTGGAAGCCCCAGACAAAGGCGCAACGCCTCACGCTCCAAAAGCACAAGAGGGCGAAGTTTATAGGCAGGAGCTCCTGAGAATAAAACACACCCGAACTCCAAAATTGGGCGGACGTACATTTTATAAATCATCAGAAGCGTATGCCTTCTCATGCCTGACCTAGCACTACAAAGCCTGCGCAGGATGCCAATGGCCCGAACTCCTTTTGCAGAAACTTGCTCAATGTGTGGCCGCCAGGAGAGAGTAGAGTCGTATATTACACCGAGATACTTCACCGTCTGAACTTGAGGTATTATGTTATTTCTATAGACCAGGCAGATGTTTACAGGAACAGAAACTGGAAATACTAACAATGCGCATTTCTTCACATTAAGGGACAGATGAATTCTTCCTAGCCAGTTGTCAAGAACATTGAGGTAATTTTGCAGGGTTCGATAAAGAGTGTGAATGTCACCTGCTGATGCAAAAAATGCAATATCGTCGGCGTACACATAAGTTTTCACATTTTGAATGCATGGAATTGAGCTTAGAAAAATGTTAAAAAGAACAGGGGAGAGAACTGATCCTTGCGGAACACCTCTTGTCTGTGGAAATCTCCTTGAGGAAATACCATTTTGGCAGCAGTAAAATTCTCTATTTTCTAAAAAAACAGAAATCCAGGCTACAAAATAGCTTGGGAAGTTGAGTTCCTGTAATCTTAGTAATAGAGTCGAGTGCTCCACGCTGTCGTATGCTTTACTGATATCCAAGGTGACAAGCGCAGCAAACTGTTTTCTATTGCGAGCTAATTTAATACGACTCTCAAGATCAGTATGAGCACACCAAATTGAACAACCCGGCCTGAAACCAATTTGACATGGATTCAATACAGCATTTTCTGAAATGAATGACATGACACGGCCGAGAAGGACCCTTTCCACCAATTTCACTAGGTTCGATGTTAACGAAATAGGGCGTATATTGTCTAAAGTTAAGCCCTCCCCTTGCTTTTTAAGCAATGGAACTATTTCAGCAAGACGCCACTCATGCGGTATCCAAGGACCTTTAATAGAATGGTTAATTAGAGCCAACAGGTCTGCAGGAGATTCATTGAACAAAATTTTGATCATAGATGAAGTGACCTTATCGGGGCCAGGAGCCGCTGGGGATAAGCGCAGAACAATTTGCGACAGCTCAGGCATAGAGACCTCAGTGAAATCACTTGAGGTGCATGTGAATATAGTAGGAGAAGGTAAAGCAGATGTAAAGCGAAGCTCTAGGCCACACGCAATATCTTCTAAGGCCTTTGCGATGTCAGCAGGGGACTGAACGAGGGATTCAATGTTGGCAGTCGGAGGAATCACCTTGTTGCGCCTCATGAAACTAAACAAGGCTCGTTTACTTCCCGATTGGGAAAGGAAATCATAATGATTTGTATTATACTCCTCCTTTGCACGGGCGACAGTGCGCTTAAATGTTGCTGCAACATACTTATAATCCAGCCAATTTTTTGGGCATTGATTGATGAGAAGTTTCTTCCAAGCTGCTTTCCGTCGTCTATATGCACGCGTGCACTCAGAATTCCACCAATTGTTCGCGATTGCACCCTTTGTTCTCTTAACCAAAAATTCAGACTTTTGCCTTGCATGGTCCAGTACTGAACATAGATGTGCAGCCTTGCTTTCGGCACTTATCTGAGCGCGAGTGTCTGAAGTGATTTGGAGGGCTGATTTTAGAGTGTCTTTAAAGCAATTGTAATTTATTAACGTGCGCTGATGTCGCTCAGGAAGAGTTAATTTACACGCAAACTTGAAACTAATCGGTAGATGATCACTGTTTGTTGCACAGTCAACAGGCGCCCAAGACATAACGGAGACTCCTGGGGAGGAAAAAGTTAAATCCAGGGCAGAGCGGCATTGACTGCGAACAAACGTAGGCAATCCGGAATTGTTGCAGATCAAGTTGTTGCCAGAAGCCCAATCAAATAGCCTAGAACCAAAGCTGTCTGTTTTAAACCCCCAAGTCACATGGTGCGAATTGAAGTCGCCAAGTAATAGAACCTGAGATCGGCTACTAGACATGAGTGAGTCAAGGGGCCGAGTGTCACGCACACCAGACGGGAAATATGCATTAGCTACCGTAAAGGGCTGTTGACCTGGGACACTGAGGTCAACCGCAAGGATTTCACATTCATTGTCCGCATATTGAAAAGAAATGCATGCCCTGTGGCAAAACTTTTTAGATATGAGCAATAACAACCCTCCCCCTCGTGATGACCGGTCAAGCCGGAACGGATGGTAATCCTTGAGATGATAATTGAAATTTGGAGTTAGCCATGTTTCCTGTAAAGCAACTAAATCTGGTAGAAGCTGATTGCATAGGCAGTTTAAATCTATTGAAGCTGAGAATATTGATCGACAATTCCACTGGAGTACACTTAAGAACCCTATCTTGGCGGAAGTGCCGCAGCCGCGACTGCCTTTTCTAGAATACTGGTCTTAGCGTTTTGACTTGCGTTACTTTTCTTTGTCTTTGACTGAGGGCAAGATGGACCTGCAATATTCAGAGGAGACCCACTTCGTTTCTGGGCGCGGAGATCAGACTCCATATCAATACAATCCATAGAGGATGCGTCCATAACGCTATTCGAAGGAGAGGGCTGAAAGGTCTTTTGTTGCTCACATTGTTTTTGGCCCTGTGGAGCGGAATCGATTACTACAGAAAGAGGGGTAGCTTCCGAAGCCAAAGAAGACAAGAGCGGAGTGGTGGACGCCTGCAGAAGTTGGTCATCTGAGCAGCTATGACCTGCGAAATGCACGTGGACACGGTTTCCATAATGCGATCCATTGCATTTGCCACAGCTTTCTCAACTGCCGCTGTAATAGCCTGGGACAAACTAGAATCCATTACGGGTAGGCATTTGGCGGCCACACTAGAGTAGGCTGAGGCTCTCTCCTTGACTGCGGCAAAAGTCTCTCTCCGCGTGCATCTGCGCTTGTCTATAAGCTCGAGCACCTGAACTTCTTGTGCTCGTGCAGGACAGTCAGGCGAATCAGCAGGATGAGCACCGCTACACAAACAACACTTCTCTTGCTGTTCAGGACATTCCTCTCTGCAATGACGTTCCCCACAGGCACAGCAGCGTAAGGCCGATTTGCAGGCTTTGCCGCTGTGGCCAAATCGCCAGCAGTGTTGACATTGAAGGGGCCGAGAGTTAAAGGCATCTACTCGAAAAACCAATGGCCACACCTTAATCTCTGAAGGGCAAAATAATTCTGCAAATGTGGCAATGACGGACTCCGTAGGAATTTTTACTCCGTCAACCAGCCTGCTGCATCGATGGACAGCAATCACTCCCGCTGGCGAGAGGTTCTCAAGCGTTTCCGCAGGGCTCAATCGAGAGTCGACCCCTCGGACCAAGCCCTTGGAACATGCTAGATGAGGCGGAATGAATGCGCTCACCGGGTGGCTGGCGAAGGTCGTGCACTTTAGAAGATCTTCAATACAGTCTTTATCCGACGACCGGCACAAAACACCACCCCTGCCGAACTGCCGGACATCGGTAATGTGCATAAAGTGCTTCGATGTGGACTGAAGGGCCGCCTGCACTGCCTCCGGGTTGTTCAGTCGGATAGCGCCTCCATCGGAAGGCACTAATGCGACTGGAATGCTTGCAACACCGCTGCGGAAAAAGAGATCAAGTGGGAGCTGGTCTTTAGGAAGAGATGCCGACCAAGGGGAAAACCCCTGGCCAGGAGAAGAAGTCGACATTAAGCTCTCGTCCCGCACCCAATCACCCCAGAACAGGAGCAAACAGGCACAGACAAAAAGAAGGAGAAATTTAGCAAGCTAACGCAACACCGCCAGGTACTTAGCCACTGCCCCGCAGCCTGGGTAGCTGAGCCACGTCAACAGAACAGCAGTCAGGAATGTGCCGTCTTCTTCTTCTTTCCCACTATACGGCTGGGCTTAGGAATAATGTAATCGTGCTGTCATTTCCAAGGTAGAATATTGGTATTCGAAGAAAGCATGTTGTTGAAGGCACATTTGCGACGTTTTTACAACAAGTAAGACCAGCAGTAAAAACGTCGCACATGTGCCTTCAACAACATGCTTTCTTCGAATACCAATATTTTACCTTGGAAATGACAGCACGATTACATTATTCCTACGCCCAGCTGTATAGTGGGATACCATGGCCACAATTTTTCACTCGTGCAATGATAGCAGAAACAACCTTCTGCACAACGTTTATTAATCCACAACTCGAATATGGAAGATCAGTTAGACATCCTTGGTATTACTAACTCATGAAGTATTTAAAGAAATAACGAAACGTGATACACTTATCATCATCAGCCTGACTGCGCCCAATGTAGGCCAAAGGTCCTTCCCATGTCTCTAAAATTAACACTGTAATTTGTCACCTGTGGCCTCCGCATCCTCGCAAATTTCTTAATCTCCTCCACCCACCTAATTTTTCCACTTGGTACTATGTTCTCCTTATCTGGAAATCCACTCCGTTACCCTTCAGGACCAGCGTTTATCTCGCCTTCGCATTACACGCCCTGCTAAAGTCCATTTGTTACTCTTGATTTCGACTAGGATGTCATCAATCCGCGTTTGTACACTAACCCACTCTTACCGCTTCCGGTCTCTTAATGTTACACCTATAATATTTCTTTCCATGGCTTGCTGCGTTGTCCTTAAGCTGAACCCATTTCGTTAGACTGCACGTTTCTTCTCCGTAGATGAGTACCGGTAAGATACAGCTGTTTGACGCTTTTCTCTTGAGGAATATTTCCAAACTGCCATTCATGGTTTCAGAGATCCTGCCATATGCGCTTGACCTTGTTCTTATTCATCTGGTTATTTCACTCTCATGAACCGGATCAGCGGTCACTACCTGCCCGGACACTCTACTTTATCCTAAAAACTATTCGAAATGAGCCCATCTTTCAACATTAAGGTATTCTGCAGTTACCAATATTAAAGCGTTAAAGAAGGCATTTTCCCCTGCGGTTTTTCTCTAAAACACACTATCATAACTTCTGTGGCTATTATATGTTCTCTTTAGGAGGAGCCACGCGAATAGATTTTAATTGAATGTGACTACTGAAGTAAACTGAACAATCTCAATTGATGTTCTGTCAATTTAATCAGCTAATTCAAAAATTAAAGCACGAAATTGAAGACGGCAATATCTTTTCATATGTAATAACAAATATTTTTGGCACTAATACCATGAAATTGCATTCAAAATACTTCATTTCTTAACTTTTTCTTGAACTGGCAGTATGTTTTATTTTGTTAGAACCGTTCTCTTTGTATGTTGTAATTTTTAAATTTTTAACAGCCTATCTGACGTTGTCTGTAAAGATATAGTTTGTGTACGTGGAATGCCACGTTGTTCTCTTTAATTTGCTTTGAATGCTTCTTGTGTGTTGTGTAGCCCAACACTGACGTGTGACGAAAGCAAGATGCATTGGCGCTGCTGTCTCAAGTTCCGGCCCCAAGTTGAGTGTGTTACCCATAGGAATGCATGTACATAACAGTTTCTCAAACTGCTTTCTTAATTCACACTGAAGCTTTGAATTCGTGCCTTCATTATCAAAAGCGGAGTACATATCGGATTCGAATCTCCAAGTATGAAACGTCGTTTTAAAACCGATGTATTTAAAAAGCATGACAGTATTGCGTGAACCGGGTACCGAGCCTGACTACAGCCTATAGAAATAAATATAACATAGATATTCCGAAACCATTTTCTCCCTTCATATTGCACCTATGAGAGGAGCTGGCCGTTCGTGAACGGCTGGAAACTGCTTTTAAGAACGTAAAAAATATTCGACATCACTTCGAGGCAGATAATTTTTAAAGCGTCATGATAACTGCTCCTGAACTTCAGGAGGAGTTTCTACCTCACTCCTCTCCTCAAAAGAACGGCCAGCAGTACTATCCTCTAACATATTGTGCTATATTTGTTTTGTTTTTTTTTTTTGCCATGCCACTTCTTGCGTCTTACCGCAAAACGTGTCTGATTTCGTCCTTGCTGCACTCGGAGAACCGGTAACGAAGAGCACCTCCATCGACGTATGTCATTATATGCCCACTAGATGCATTGCATTTCAGTGAACCTGGATGGCCGAATATATGTGGGTCTGGTGGGCTTCCATCGTGGGACGCACCCATGCTGAAAAAAAATATTATTGAAAATTGATAAATATTAAAAAGATGCTATGAGTCAATGATATTTTTAAACTGGAATGCGCTTGCATGCCCTACGGCTAGGAAAGTTACAGAAACTAATACTTTACAACAGAAGCCTTCAGAAGTGGCTACTTAAGCGCTGTTCGCTGGTTCTAGAAATATGCTAACATTCTGTTAGACGCGTTCATCATTTAGCGACGTGGAAAATATGAATTCAGAGCAAGGCTTTAGCAGCGGTGCGAATTTAGTCTCAGAAAAACCTGATCGTGTCAACGAGAGCATATTTGTTCACTTGAACTTCTTTACACTTAACATCGAGGTTGGGTTTGTCCACCAAGTGCTTTAAAATACACCTTCTATCCCAGATGGGATGCACATGGGCAAAGAGTACGAGTTGTGTATTGGGAACCTTCACGTCACGTCACGGGCGCCATTTTGTTTTCATTTGCAGCTACAACAGTGCGGGCTGAACCAGGTGGTGATAAGCCCATTACACCCGCACGCGGCCTTTCACAGTGCTTCGCTGACAAAAAAATCGCGGCCGCTGTGACTGTAGTGAACACTCCCTGCTGCTTGAAGCGCATGCGTACGCTGCACTGAAATCAATTACACGTAGCTTGGTATATTTCAAAGGGAACCTCTGCACGATTCATGCGTCGTTCAATTGCACAAGAAATTCTCATTTGACATCTCTTTGAGGCCTTCATGAGGTTTCTTGCCCATGTTTCTGCCTTGCTAATCGCAGAGAAAGCACGTTCGACGAAGCTAGGTATATGTTAAGGGCGCACTGAACTATACAGGTTACCTATTTATGGAATTGTTGATAGCTTTCTAATGACTAGGTTGAGAAAGACATAACGTATTGGCACTTTAGACCGCATAACCAAGCTTCGCTCAATCAAGTTACAAGAAAATCAAGGAGCGAACATGCTGAAAGGAATACCCCAAAAAATAAAGCCATGTCCTGTCAGGTTTACCTACTTGTTAAAGAAAGCTCTGGCGGCGCCAGCGCCAGCTTTGTGCACTGCTGCTTTTGAAATGAGATTGAAACACTACGTCAGGGCTGAGTGGTATGATATCGGTAGAATATCAATATTTTTTAATACATTGCTCTACTGAAACAAAATTATATATGGGGAAGCCAACCAGCCCAATAAATTTATTTGATACACAAGCAGCAGCACTTAGGCATCAAATATAGAAAAGATGCCTTTTTAACCCTCGCACGCTATTTCGGTGAACTAAAATAAGGATCAGAAAATTAAGAGAGAGCACCGACTTGCCTATGTCCTATTTCGTGTGCCGCATTCAGAACTCCGCTATAGGAGCCAGGCACGTCTTCAGCCATAGCCACAAACTTCTCTTCGCACATTCCGCCAGCGTAAGCGATTCCTGCGTTGCATCAGAGTTACTAACACCAATGAACACATTACATTTCACTTATGTATTAAAACGCCTGCCGGAAGTGTTGAAGCGAAGAATCATTTAAAGCCGATGTATGGAGGATGGTATAAAATAAAATGTGCCTTAAGTGCAAAACTACTGCAGTCGAGAAAGGTTCGTTGTTAATGTATATTTTTGATAAACTGCAGCGACCAGTTATTGACGCGGTTAGCATCAGTGGTACAACAGCAGTTCAAAAAGAATACCACAGATCTGCGCCAAAAAAGGTACCTATATATAATCTGATTACGCAAAAAAAAAATTGGAGGATACACTTAAGCTCCGCCTCAACAATACGACACGATGCACTTAGTAGGCTAACGTCTTTATATGCAAAATTGTTCATTCTCGAATTTACGTTCGTATATTCTTGGAGGTCCTCATACCCACCATGGCGCAGTGGTGCAGCGGTTAAGCGGTGCACCACCGCCCTGCAAAGACAGGTGCTCCCACCGGTTGGATTTGTGCGGCCCAGGTTGCTCTTCCTGAGCGACCAATCAAAAATTTAACTGCCATCATCCACGGTGGGCAGTTTGCTCATCTGGTGGGAAGGTAGTGATGACGCGACAAGATCACGCGACCCAGGTAGCCCACTTCTCTCCTAGGTTGCTCTCTTGGGACCGCTTGACCGAGCCATGCCGGTCATTGTTCGCTTTGACTCTACCACGTGAAAGTAAACGTTTGGTTCGTTATGTTTATGGGGGTTTAATGTCTCAAAGCAACTCATTCTATGAGGGACGCTGTATTGAAGGTCTCTGGAAATTTCGACCACCTGGGGTTCTTTAACATTCACTGACATCACACAGTGCCTCTAGAAAGGCCTTTAGAACTTCGCCTTCATCGAAATTCGACCGCCGCGGCCGGGATCGAACCCGCATCTTTCGGGTCAGCAGCCGAGAGCCGTAACCACTGAGCCACCTCGGTGGCCATAAAAGGCGAACGGTTTTGAAGAGGTAGTTGCACTACCAGGGGTAACGGGCTGAGATCGCCGTGTACTTCCCATGACCTTCAAGTATCAGCCAAGGTCGAGCCTTGAGTTTATAAATTTTGGGGAAGCAGTGAATAGTCAATGGTAAGACCAATTGTCAAGCCATTGCAAAGGTGAAAGGTCAAGCTCAAAGGTGAAGGTCAAGTCGAGGGTTTCACAGTCGTCAAAATCACATCGAGGTGAAGACAGCGTCAAGTCAAGGTCAACCAAAATTCGGTCACGCGATTTGCTCTTTGTTCGGCGAGGAGCCGAAACGCAGCGTTTACGTGACAGGGCGTAGTTGAGCTTTGGTTCAACTGAGGGCGAAGCCGTAGCTCTACGATGGTTTAACCTTGCAAAGACAAAAGAAAAGACCAGAGCATAGCATAACAAGATTTTGCAGTATAAACTATCGTGAAGCTACCGCTTCTCCCACGATTTAACCAAAGCTAGACGACGGTTAATTTTTTTAGACACGGTGTACAAATCACATAGGAATTATTATTCCAGCATCGTGAAGGTGATATACGAGTTAGCTCCATTCAGACCTAAGGAACCATATTGCTGAATATATGTCAAAACAACTTAGCGCATAAATTAAGAACGTTTTACAGGAAATTAAGATGAAATTGGTTTTTGTTTTATAGTGTTTAACGTCCCAAATTTACTCAGGGTACGAGGGACTCTGTAGTAGAGGGTTCCAAATAATTTTGACCACCTGGGGTTCTTTAACACGCACTGACAAAGCTTTTCGCTTTCATCGAAATGTCAGCGCTGAGGCCTAGATCGAACTTGCGTATTTCAGGTCAGCAGATGAGCACAATAACCACAGAGCTACCACGGCGGCGAAAATTATTGGGCCAAATCAACCCTTCTATGCGGCGAATTTAGACTCGCTTTCTCTAATGCTGAAAACATCACAATTAAACTGACGAAACAGAAAGAAGTGATAATCACGTGTAGAGAGCGTGTGCTTCATTTTGCAAACAGTAATAGCTCGTTTAGTCATTAAAAAAGTATTGGTTTTCATTGGCAGCTGTTGCAAAGAATGAGCCTAAGATAAATCAAACTTGAGCCAGCACAATTCTGAAGTGACTTTGTTAATTGTTCGAAGTGAAACATTTAGGTTGACTGGCAATATATGAAAGTGTTTTCAAGATTTCTAAAATTGAGATGTCGGCATTCAAGCAGTAATACTAGAAACCTGCACCTGGCTACAGCGAACATTGCAGAATTATCACTCAACAAAGGGAGTACTGCAATCGAATTGCCTTGGAAGTAATATCATAACTTTCAGTATCATATTCAGAATGACTGTGAATTAAGTAAGTATCTAGCACCACGCTCTTGAATGCGATGCCGCAAGTACTGCGCCGGCATTTTAGCACGGCAGGTGTATATGTAGTGTACAGTGTTTGTGCAATTTGCCTACTGGCAACCGCAATCTCTTCATAGAATCAATATGAATAAACACCCCCACCTGCAATGTCTCGGTTTATGCCTTTTCTTGTGCTCTCATAAATGTCTCTCCTGAAAAGTGTTGAAAGTTATCATTGAGCTCAGTTTGTTATTGGTTGCCTATTAAGATGCGATGTCCGGTGGTTTGTGCAGTACGAACCCTGTGAGGAGCAGAGCAATGTCAGGGTTCCCGAAATGTTCCCTCTTCATGTTTGCATAACGGCGAAACATATCGAGGGTAGTCAAATCATTTACCAGCTCGTCACTACCAAATGTAAATGCGCTATCCTGAAAAACAAATGAGATCATGATCACAAACTGAGACAAACTGATGCCACATGAGTTCCTGTACTATAAGGCCAGCCACTTGCCTCATCGCTTCTCTCAGCTCCAACAAGTGCAAGTCTCACGTCGGGACATTCCATGCTCATGAACACAGCGTTTACCTGAAGAAATGAAAGGGGTGTCATATAAACCATACTAATACCCAATCACTCTACAGCTTGTCATTTGTGAAGGTTTATAAAAATTCCTTTTAGGCTCATACCAACGGAGCCTCAATTTAACATCGGCCTACAACTGGGGAGTTTAAGAAACGTAGCAGTTCTTGAGATGAAATCAGAGCTGTTGGCCGCAATTATTTACGGATCTTAGCAACCAGAAAAACTAAAGACAAGAGAAATTTAATCCGCTTAAAATATTGAAACATTAAAATGTGCATCCATCGGAACCGTTCATTTCATTTCCATATTGCGAAGTATAGTCGAAATATTTTTGGTTTTGTTAAATGCATCTGGCCAAAAGCGGCCTATGGGCTATATTTAGGAATAGCAGGAACTGCGGGGAAAGTGAGTAATGTTTTATATGCTTGAGAATAAAAAATGGTTCATTTCTTACTGGTATTATTATTTGCACACTACGCTACGTTTGCACAGTACGCTGGCGAACACATATTAGGGTTATGATGAGTATCGTGAAACCCTTCTTATGCGACTTTTTAGTCCTTTATCTCAAGCATGTAATAATAAAAACTGATTGCAAGCGCGAAGTCCAGGTGCCTTCGATAAAAATTTCACTTCAATTGTGGAAGTACAAGTTGTCCTCTCTGCCGATAACATAACGTGTTTTCTCGCTGCATGAGACAGGTGTCATCTGAAAGATGCTTGTTCCAAGCATCTTATCTAAAAATGCTAAGAAACGGTCAAGCGAATACCTGATACCGATTACAATATCTGTCGGTACGTGATGCAATTATGAATTGAGCCCAGTACGTCTCGTATGCCATGCAGATGGTGCATAGGTACCGTGAATGGAACTCAATGAACATATTAAGCAATTTGTCGCTGTCAGCACAAGCATACAGTTGAACTGCTGAAAACAGCACAACTTGTCCCCAGGAGTACCATGCGACCCGCAGTGAGCAATTTTAACCGCAGTTTAAATTCTTCACAGAAAATGTTCACTGGAAACGCTCACACTAACATGCGGCAATTGGGGCAATTAATATCACATCAGGAATCTGGGTAAGCACGTACCGCGGTCATTGAAGGGAGCGAGAGGGTAGTTTGCGTTATTTACGATATGTATATCCTACCATTTTTTATCCACTTCCATCCTCGTTTGCTTTTTATTCGTTTTTCTTCTTCCTTGAGCCTCAGTATTTTAAAGATTGAAAAGAGAATTGATGTTGATGGAAAAGAAACTAAACCAATTTTTCTTTCGTACGCCACTCGTGTGCATAAATAACTCCACCAGTCTAATTTCCTTAAATTTCATATGAACGCGTTTTCAATGTGCCTTATACTACATCTATTGTGTTTGTGGTGTCTTTGTAGAGAAATGTGTAATTTCCGGTCAAGACCGCCAACAGCGCTATTTCTCAGTACAACTTTTGGGGAATATTTTGTTTCCTTTATTCTTGTGAGCAGGTTTTTATAAGACAGTCTAACGATGTGATCGATTATGCGCTTGTGCTTTGTACTGTTTTTTTGCCAGCTTTCACTCTTAAGTTTTTCTTTCCCTAATGTTTGTTATTAACGCGCGGAATGGGTGCAGCCATTTTTGGCACAAATAAATTCTGCTGAGTGTGCACAACTAAACGCATCTGCAGTAGGAGTGCTTCTATGCAATGAAGAAGTTCTCAATAGCCGAACTGCTCGTCTGACCAGCAGAGCTCTGAACAATGCACTTACGCTATTCATAAAGATGCATATATAGAGCAGGAAGTCTTTAGTAGTATTGAATATTATGTTGTGCCTCACGTCAGACACAACATATACTTCGATGGTGACATTGTTCGGGAGACCAGATTGATTGCATTTCCTTGGACGGGGATCTGAAATAAAGAGTGCGCTAAAGATTGCTCAAGCGCTCGGATAGTTAGGCATCAGTGTTAATATTTGCACGGATAATGTGACGAATTCAACGAAGTGCGATAGCTGGCGCGTGCTCTGGGATATGTTTCTTGTATTTTACCCAGTCTCCGCGCCATCTTAGGTGCCAGTGAGGGCGCACAACGTATTCAAGGTCAGTAATATGAAAACAACCACTCCAGAAAAGCGCAAAATGCAGTGAGGCCACAGTGGTCGGTCCAGCTATCGCACTTTGCACATTTCAATACAACATGCCGACATCGCTGTTCAACTAGCACGCCCCGACTCCTTGCATCGCAGTCACCGCAGAAAGACTGCTACAACCACCAGCACCTCATAGCTATTTTTTTTATCGGAAGTCCCTCGTCCTACCCTGGTCGCTTGCTCGCCACATCGGGCTTTCCTGAAGCCTGCTGGTATCCTGCTGTTCAGTCTCGTACTGTATATTGCGCCAGGTAACAGCGGTCACCTAGCAGATTGCTCCAGCCTTTCCAGCACACTATCACACACCGTTGCATACGGAAGTGTCACTCCAAAAGCCCCACCGGCCTCTTCGTTCGCAAACGTCTTATTAACGCCGTTGCACTCTTCTTGCGATCCGCAGGCGGTACCACGAACAACTGAATGAACGAATCGCAGTGTGATAGCTAGCGCGTTTTTTTTTCCCCAGGCTTGTCTCTTAGTGCGCTGGGTACAAATAATACGTCCTGTGCTCCGGTACAATGTACTGGAGAAACACAAGACCACAATAATTGAAGCAGAAAAATGGGAAATGGCTTTGATATCACCTCTTCGTATAGTATTTTTCTCACCACATCATGAATTGTACTAAATCATGATTTGTGTGAATACGCACTGATAATAACACTAGCTCAATTCACAATATTTTATTTTATTGTTTTGCTTTAATCTGTACAGCGGCTCTCTTTTTCTTTATTACCCTCGCGTTTCGTACATTACTCTGCTGTTTTTCTCCATTCTCTTCATTTTCTCGATTCTGTTTTGCTTCTTTTGTTACAAATTCGAAATTTTACACCTCCTTACACAATGCCTTAAGCGCCTGCAAGCTGTTTAAGCTGAATATTTTAAGAGCAGTCACCTGATAAATAAAATTAACGTAGAAGAGTGACTACCGAAAGTTGGGAAGGAGGAAACAAGGGAATCTTTAGCAACACGGCACTCAGTGCACAACCAGCAAAACGAAACGCATATTGCAAACAGAAGGAGCTTCATAAGGAGGCATAACCTAGATAGCAGCAGTGCTTTTCGTGCTAAGTCTGCACATGAAAAAAGCCACCAGCTCTGTAACGAAATGCATTCAAGGAAAGGGGTTTGAGGTAAATGAAATTAGCGCAACGGGCTGAACAGCCCAGAGATCTAAAAGCAACCTTACAGAGAAATCGATGTCCTTATGCCCACGCCTTCTCCTCCTCATTAAAAAAAATTGAAGCAGGGCCAAACACGGCAATATCCTGGCATTGCTGAAATATAAGTCTGTTCTTCAACATTGTGTTTTGAGCGTAAGTATTTACCATGATGAGAGTAGGGAAAGCACAAATTCCTTCTAATTCTTCATATATTTCTCGTGAGGGAACATAAACATCTAACCATAACTTTTCATAGTGCAAGTAGCGAAGCGATCAGATCTTCTAGTTAACTGTATTCTTCAAGAAGCTTGTTTATTAACAGGTGCATAGAAGCATGGCAGCTGCGTATTCAGCATTTCCTCTTCTTTACTCACTAAAAGAATTGTGAATTTTGTGAGGCTTTTAAACGAAAAGGACCGACATTCTGCAGATTAGAAACAAAATGCGAGCTGGGAGATGACTACTTTTTTAAAAACTCCAAAATCTGCTTGGAAATCCACCGAGAGCAGACGAGAGGCTTCGCCTGAATCCTCCCGTAAAGTGAGAGAATACAGCAGGCGCTGTTTAGGAAAGAAGGCACAAAATGCTAAAAGAAATAAAATCCACAACATGGCCAACCGCGCATCAGTCATACATGAGAAAGCAGTCGGCTACTACCAAGACGCACATTTAAGTTCATTATCGTCATAAAACCTTCTTTTTGTCTAAAAACGTCCCGAAAGTCTTGGTGATGCTGTATTTAAATCCGCTTTTCAATACGAACCAGGCGTGCAAGTTATTCAAACGAATTTTTTCGGTACGATGGGCAGACGGAGACTTTCAACGCTAAGCGTAACACTTGTGGCTGCGGAATGTGTATTGTGGGATTTTAGCGTCCTGAAGCGATTCGAACTAAGAAGCACGCTGTAGAGAAGGGCACCACAATAATTTGGACAACGTCAGGTTCACTAACATGCACTTAAAATGCGCAGCACACAGCCATTTTTGCATTTCGGCCCCACCGAGATACGGCCCGCACGGCATTGAATGCAGCCGCGACCATCGGATACGCAGCAGAAGGCCAAAGCCACTAAGCCACCGCGAAGGATATTTGTAGTTGCTCTACTGTAAAATAGTCTCTGCAATATCATCACATTCAAAAATTCTAGCTTGGGGACACAAAATATTTCAAACCGTATCGTCTGTCAGATGTAAAGTGATTTCACTCCACGGTAGACTTGCAAGCCATAATTAGAACCAAGGATGATAGTTTCTCTGAAAAAAGTAACGGGTCTGTATGACTTGCTTCACACTGATGCAGTGGGGCCTTCACATAACGCATTATGCTGGCAATCTGTGAACCCTTTCACTTACTACCAAGATAGTTCGGTCTTTAGGTAAGCCGTAAAGTCTCCACTAGACCGGTTAGAAGCAAACTTGGCAGCCTTGTACATTTTGGCAAAGGCAGTACATGCTTTCCAATGTTCTAAACACATTCTGAATGAGTTCCTCGATGGGCGGAGGTCTCTGTGAGCGGAGTTAATAATAACTGACTCAGTGTGTACATAGTCACTCGTCTGTGAAGAAAACTGAACAGCTTTCTGGGAACCTTTTTAGGTACTATAATCGTTCAAGCCTAAAATCACTCCGAACGTTCCGAAAAAGTTGCCTGGGTTTCCTTCTTGGCCACATGCCTGCGTTCAGCAGCCATACGAGCCACCTTAAACCACAGAAAACTTAAAGTACGATCCAGGTATTTTGTTGTGTTTCTTCGTCAAAGAAGACAAACATGACTTGAAAATTTGTAATACACCAATGAAAGCATTTCTGGCGTTGGCTATTATATGTGCTAGGGCATCTGTCCACTAAAAATTTGAGAACGGAAGAACTCATGTACGGAAAAATTTCTCTTCCAATATATTCATAAAAGGTATACCAATCAAGCGTCGCGAGGTGAATCGCACGATTTCACCTGTAAAGTTCGAAAAGCTGCGGTCAGGAAAGAGGTGAGCGCAAGAGAGAAATCAAACGTACACAGGAAGCGGATAATTTCAACTCATTCTTTTCAAAGCACTACAAGGCGACCCAGGTATGTGGCATAGATTGCCTAGAGAGGCTGGCAGAGAGAGGCGACAATGAGATTTGCTGCTGCCTTACGTAGCAAAGGACAAACAATCCATGATATTAAACCGGTATCAAAATGAAAACATTTTTTCCCAAAAATATATAAAATAAATGCGAAATAAAGGCAATTTAAAAACGATATCCGTTGAGAAAGATGCACTGTGCTATAGGACTGAACATTTTTTGTGTAAATTTTGGAAATGAGCTGCGATGTGTGACGATGCCTTGAGTATCATTTATGACCGGTACTAATTTTCCATGTTATCTCCGCGAACTGGCGAACGCTGTTTGAATTACTAGCTCGTTATGTCTTAAATACAGACTTAATGCCAAAGGTGGAATCTTACTTCAGGTGGAAATTTTGGTGCGCTTATTTCCGAAAAATGATTGTTACCTTTAGTTGGACCAGGGAGAACTCTGCCGAACGCACGAGGTTGTTTCATTCGGTGCACTACGTGGGGAGCGAGTCCACTTTGATGAGAGCTTTTGTACGCCACAGGCTCAATTCTTTCTGATGGGCTCAGGAACCCGTTCTAAGTAATGGAAGCAGATATCATGACTCATAAGATTTCGATAACACCACATGTCAATTGCAATTTATATTGAAACACAAACAGATCTGCAGCCCTGTACGCTCTCTGTCAAAAAATACAACGCCAATTTTTCATTTATACCAGGATATTCCCGTAGTATTTTCTGATCAGGCAACAAAAATTCTTGCAATAGCAATAACATTTTCTGTGGTATTGTGCAGTTGGCTATTGTAACGACAGAGCCAGTTCTCTCGCGACGAAAAACAACGCAATGCTACAGAAAAATCTGCCCTAACGACAGGACAAAACATTTTGCCATTTTTTGGAAGAGCTCTGTCGCAGTTTTCGAAGCCTTTATTGGAGTACTATTGCAACTGGCACATGTTCTACCTTATTTATCAATAGCAGGTTGTCACTAAGACAGCGAAGAGCGCTAGCGATCACAGAACCGAATATAATCATTGTAGTAATTTTGAGTTTAACATGGCAATATCTGTGGACATGAAATACTATAATTTAGTTGCTTCTAAACAAGCACCTGAATAATAGCAGAAAATTTTACTTCAAATCCTTTATTCGTCCAGTACATAATTCTTTTTTCAGAGCATTCTGTCAGAGTACACAGGTTTGTCTAAATATAATCAGCACACCATGCAAGCAATCGGCCTCTATTTGGCGCCGCTAACACAGAGAATTGATAAAGTAGAACTGGCATAGCACCGTGTGCATTTTCACATCTGCTTAGAGCCAAGGTTTTATTGCCATTGGAGATGAAACGATGCTTCAGTAATAAGGAAGTAGTTACACTTTGGCATCCGCCCAAGTGCTGATGTGAGGCACTACGGAACGCTATGGCTGCGCTTGGGTGGATGCCAATTAGTACTCCTACCTTATTGCAGATGCACTCCACCTCAGTGGATACCCTTAAACATTTGTCCCAGATGTTTCAGTAAGCATAAAACCCGAATGCCTCGCTATAGGTTCTGCCCTACATGTACTAAAGTATTTATAGACCAAAAAAAAGAAAGAAAACATCGCTTCACCGGACGCGGTAATTCCTTGGCGCTCTTATTAAGGCAGTAATGTACACTTCACTACCGGCTCGTTGCTCGTATAAAATGACGGCACCTTCCCCTTCCCTTGCGACAGATGGGAGGGGAGTAAAATTCAACGCAGTGATACTCAGCAGCCGTGTATGGTTTCTGAAACACTGATGACACAGCCGTTCTAGATGCAACGCAAATATAAGAAAGATGAGATTGTGAGATTCCTCCAGAGTTCTTTACTTGTTTCAATGCTATGAAATTCCACTGTAAGGTACGCAGAACTTCTAATGGCAACAGTGCCCACTCTTAAGAATAAACTAATCACGGCTTAAAGGGAACACCTGACGGCTGTTTATTGCATGTCACATTGTCGTAAAGGCCCTCTATGGCCAACTTGCAGAACTGCGGCCTATGTAGATGAGGTTCATATGCTGGCATTTTCTCATTGGCAAGTGTATTCTATACAAATCCTGGTGATCCTAAATGGATTGACTGACGAAGTGTTGCGTATGAATTTTCTCTTCAGTTGATTTTTACTCACAGTGCCTAAAATGTTGAAAGCGGTAATAAATAATACCATCGGTAAAAAGGCTCAACTATGAAAAGTGTTGAAGCGCTTTCAATGGCCAAATTACTCCGTGATCGGCAGAACATACTAATTTTCATTTGTGGGAAAAAGCGTGTCAAAGGAAAATGGAGGGAAACTTATTTATCGTCAGGAATATACCACCTTTGTCCGGGAAATTTCGAGACATTTATTTTCTCCTCAAGAAATAAATCCCCAAAACAAATTTTGCAGCGTATGTGTAGCGCCGTTTTTCCCGGCTAATAGGAGCTATTTATTCATTTCTGTGGCAGCTGCTAGATGGCACTACATGTACAAAATTTGTTGTTACTACTCGTCTGCGCATTCTACTGTGAGTGAATGTGCATAGATGGAAGTCCACGCGAACAGCGTGTAAACATAAATCTCTGTGTGAAGGTTGTCAAGGCAGCCACACAGACGTATGAGCTTCTTCGTTACACTTACCGCAAAGAGACATTATTGCGGGCGTGAGTTTTCGAGTGACTCAAGAGGTTCGTTTCGGGGAGAACGTAGGTGGAAGGCGACACAAGGCAGGGGTGCCGTTCAACCTCACCGAAGGAAAACAAAATGGCTCTGATAAGGGAACTCAGACAGCAAGACCGCACCACTGCAGTCTGCATGCTATCAGATGCTCTCGGCATAGTAAGACAACATGCCACCAAATTTTGGCCGAGAACTTGGGAAAACGAAAGCTGAATGTCAGACTTGTGCCGCACTCACTCATACAGGACCAGAAGGACACGCGGGCACTGGTGAGCGCTGATTTGCTCCCCGAGACAAAGAAGGATGCTGCATTCGTCGACAGCATCATTGCGGAATGCGAGACATGGTGTTTTCATAACGATCCTCAAAAAAAGAGGCAGAGCGCCTACTGGTGGTCCACAAGCTCTCCGGCGTCGAGTAAGGTGCGGCTACAGAAATCCTTAACAAAGATGATGCTGATAATTTTTTCGATGCCAGAGATGTCATACTCCACGAGTTCGTCCCACAAGGGCAGACGGTGAATCGGGAGTTTTATATCCGCGTGTTATCGAAGGTATAAGAGCGCTCTTCTGAGCTGAGAGAAACGAGAGGTTACTCTTTGATGTTGATTGGTCTCAAACTGACCATTTTAGGTTATGGAAAGCCCGGATCGCTGTATGTTCACAAGCGTATGGTGCTTGCAGGTAACCTTCGTTATTTCATGAATAGCTTTGTCTCGCTTCGCCCTGCGCTGCGTCGGTGACGAAGATTCGAGCTGCTCATCGTACAGACGCCTCTTTGAATTCCGTACAAGAATTTCCAACATAAAAAAAGAATTGAATAATGTTGGCGTGGCACATAAGTATACAGTTACGGTACAGTTTCGCAATATGTTTGGGCGTGATGCGTTATGTTCGGGCGTGATGCGTGTTGTTAATTTGCTTGTGGTGTATACCGTTGCAACCGTTCTTTATTTTGGTACGCAGTTAGCGTCTCGCGTTTGTATTTCCTGGGTGCCCGCCGGGTGTTTCTTTCTTCTTTGTTTATATTCTTTGCTTTATGTTCTATGGCTGTAGTTTTGCTGATTTCTAAGTATTCCTTGCGACTTGACTGGAAAGACGCCACATTTATGTGCTGTGCGAGAAATCATTGCTTATCTGTTATTATATAATAGCAAATAATTGCGCCAAATAAAAACTTGGTATGAATAGTATCAGAGTTTAATTATTTAAACCATAGTTAAAACAAAATTCTCTTCGCATGGAGCAAATATCACATAATGGTTAGCGCTGTGTAACGTGAGATTCAGCTGCAGCCAAAGTTTATGGTGTACGGTATGTTGAGGAAGGGAATATGACAGTGAGTTCATATCTGTATAGTTTTAAATTTTCCCTCCCAAACTCGTTCTTCGATTAGCTCTCTTCTCCAATCCGTAGCTCCAGTCAAGCGGCGCCACCGATGAACCCTCTCCTCGAGTGGCATGGCAGATGGATCGTGCTACTTTGCTCCGCTGTCGTCATATTCACCCGCCGGTTACGCATTCTCACGCTTTCGCCATAGCCTTCTCCTTTTCCCAGCATTACTGCTATTCAAGTGGCTCTTGCTGCAACCACACTCCTCTTGCGCCTTACGCTGTCGCCACATAGCCGCCGCGGTGGCTCAGTGGTTATGGCGCTTGGGTGCTCACCCGGAAGACGCTGGTTTGATCCCGGCCGTGGCGGTCGAATTTTGACACAGGCAAAATTCTAGAGGCCAGTGTAATGCAAATCATATATTCGGCTTTAACTGAGGAAGACGATCTTGATGTTCATTCAATGCACAGTAATCTGGCATCAATAATTACGGAGTGCGCAGTAGAAGTAGGCGGTAGGACAATTCGAAAGGATACCGGGAAGCTATCTCAGGTGATGAAAGATCTGATTAAGAAGCGCCAAAGCATGAGGGCGCCTAACCCTATCGATAGAATAGAACTAACGGAGCTATCAAAGTTAATAAATAAGCGCAAGGTAGCCGACATAAGGAAGTTTAATATGGAGAGAATCGAGCATGCTCTAAAGAACAGAGGTAGCCTATAAGCAGGGAAGAGGAAACTAGGCATAGGTAAAAACCAGATGTATGCATTAAGAGACAAGCATGCGCGATGTCAGTGCACATTAAAGAACCTCATGAGGCCGGAATTTCTGGGGCGCTTACCTACGGTGTCCCTCATAGCCTGAATCACTAAACATACCTTCCTCCTTGCGCGGTAACCACCACCGGGTTAAGATTACCTACGCTGTCGCCATGCCCTCTACCTACTACAGTAACCACTCCCCGGGTGGCGATTCCTGAGCTCACGCCACATTCTCCTCCGTACACGGTAACCACATTCCTGGTGGTTACAGTGGTAACCACCTTTTCGTTCCGCTTTTCTACGCTGGTGATATACCCTCCACCTTGCACCTTAAGTATCCTTCCACTGGCTCTCGTGGCAACCACTGATACCTTGCGCTTTCTTACGCTCTCGTCGTACTCCCCTTCTTGCGCGGTAAAACTTCTCATCCTTGCAGGAAAAATAAACACCGCGTGGTCTCCATGGCAACCACTCTCCGCCCCCCCCCCCCCCCCGGTGCCCTTACGCTCGCCATACCTTCCTGTGCCTTCTGTAACCACTCTCCGGGTGCGCACTCCCCCTCTGTCGGGTGCTCACCTCCTTTCATGGTAACTAACCGCCGGTTACGCATTCCTCCGCTTTCGTCATACCCTTCTCCTTGCACGGTAACTACCCCCTGAGTGTTTTCCATGTTAACGCACCAACCGGTTGCGCCGGCGACTACTACCTACTATTACTACTACGACGACGAGGACGCGAAACCCAGGAACAGGAGCTTAACAGCTCTCGCTTTAAGGATTTATCAACCTCTGCAGACGGAAAACACGTTAGCATGCTAGAAAGATTTGAATTTTACGGTCCTGACAAATTTCATTCGTTAACTCTTAAGTTAATTAAAAGCGAACAAAAGAAGTAAACTGGAAACACCAGTATCTGAAGATTTGTGTAGAAAGATACCAAATATAACCTTCGACTCGACTTTTTCTTCCTTGACGCGAAAACCATTGCATGAAAATGTTAATGAACAGCGCCAGTAATTTGTTCAGCAGGTAATACTTTTTAAGTTATGGTTCCTCTTTGTAATTAATCTTCGATCCCGTTGTTAGACTCTGTATAGCAGGCCAGCTGTTTGTAAACGCATCAGAACAGTACAGTTAGCCGTTTCAGGCTGCATTCGTGCCATTCATCTATAAAAATGATAATCCTTTTATACATAGGAGGATATGAAACTTTTTCAGCCAGCCCTTGTCTACGAGAACAAGGATCGTACAAAGCCTCCACTTCTGCCATATCATCGACTTAATAAAATCCTTTCAATGTTTTTAGTCCAGAAAGTCCACCAATCATTGATAAAATCCTTCGACTGCTTACCACTTTAACGCCATCAGCACCCAAGGCAAGTGATATGGTAGCAAGTTTTTCTTTATCCTCATACAAACTTTCTTCTACTTCAGATCCCTTTATCTGAAAGAAACGAAATGAAAAGTTTTAGGTGTCATTTCGTACTGTATAATGCAAAAAAATTAAACTTGGTAAAGAAACCAATCAAAGATCACAGGAAGTATAACACTTGTTCATTGCCTTGTGCATTTTCGCGTAATTATCTACGTACATGCTTCAAGTCGAGAATTTCACTTACAAACTCCTCATAAATGGTTCCCTCACGGATGCTTCGAAAACGCAATGTTTCAGCCGCCACACTCGCTTTGGTCAGGGAGAGCGTCAGGTGATCGTCGATTCGTAGAACAAGAGCGCCTGAGTTGCTTCGCTCGTGAAAAAGTCTTGGGTACACAATGCGCTGACCCTGACTCGCTGTAAATAAATTAGTGCAAAAAAGACCATTGTTCAGCTTTGCACAAATCGAGAATCACTGCTATGTAGATGTTACCTTTAGTACAAATAATAATAAATTTATTTGTCACTAAGAAGCTTTTTCGACATCCAATGCACAAACAGCTCACTTTTTACAAAAGTTCTGTTCTTGTCTTTTTTTAGAAATATGAACGACTTGTGCATTTCAAGCAACCATTTCCTTCGATGTTTCGTTAAAATGTCCTGCTCACCACTCCATAACAACGAAAACTTCACGTTGTATTCGGGCACGACTAGCAGCAAAACAACAATATATGCAGAGGGCACAAATGTTTTATAACATTTCTGTCCAGCTTAACAGTTAAACTGCACAATTTTTCTGTCAAGGGTCGCTACCTCTTTGGCCCCATTCAGAAAAAAAATGAAAACTAGATATCGTATAGTTAGTTTAGATTATGTTTCCTTATCAACCTTTACACAACAGCGAAGTTTACCACTCAATTCCTCCTCGGGGTGTGCCAGTTCAATACAGGAAGGCAGGCTGAAATAAAATCGATCACATATATATTCTATCTTTGCGAGTTCGTATGGGCTTAAGGAATAGGAATCTCGCATGGAACCCAACACGGTTTTGTTTCATGCTGAGGCGACCTGGACACTTTAGGTTGACGAAATTACCGCGATGTGAAGCCGCAATGGCTTGGGTTCAGTACCTGTCAGGCCTTGTTACATATGCCTCTGAAGAAGAGAGAGGCAGCAATTTTGAATTTTAAATAAACCACTGGACCGTCGGCAGACGACACTCAGCCGCATATCTTTACACCACTAATGCGGCAAACTGAAAATGGCATATGGGGTGAAAGGATCAACCTGTAAGGTGCCGGAAGAAAAACTAAGGTCCAGCATGAAGAACGACAGATGCATGTTAAGCCTGAGCTATTGGTTATATATATGAATAACGCAACGTTAGTCACTGAAACGGATAAAAGCCTAGTGATATGTGTTTTTTATTTGTAGTGTTTCGACATAATTTGTTGTAAATAATTTATTCTTAAAAGCTGATTGATTCAAAGTAGAGGAACAACCACATAGCGTGAATGGGAGCAAAGCCAACGACCTCTGTGTGAGAACCCTCTTATGCTGCATAAGTCATCAGCACTGCCGGAACCGGAGGTCTTAAGCTATTGGGCAGACAATAGAGCCGCGAATTCTAAGGATTAACAAATATCCCTGCAAAGCTTTGCGGCATCAGGACATTCTACCTCCGGCGCTGTGCTCCAGGGCAACTCCGGCGAACGCTTTGAGGTTACACCCCCAGAGCACAGCGAATTTGTCCAATATTGCAGATGCATTGGAAAAGGCCGGGCCTACAAAGGACCTGAGTGAAACCAGCCATTTCCAATCTTGGCCCAATTACCTGTGGTTCTTGGGACGCAACACCAATACACTCTAATTGAAAAGTTGGACAATTGCCACCCTAGTTAAGCTTCCAGAGCACCAAAAACGAAGAAAAAGGGACGATTTTTGCGCTAGTTGTTTCGTGATATTGCAACGAAACAGCGTGCAAATACGGGACTACAGAAAGGAAGAACACAGACAAAGCGCTGACTTAAAACTGGGTGTATTTCTTGCGAGCAGGCAATAAATACAGAAAGCACGCACAAGAAAAAAACACCAACACAATACAGATATCATTTTCTAGTAAAAAAGGAAGTTGCTTTTTGTTTGATAAGCTAAGAGACGGTGCGCTCAAGCATTCGCCTCCTCTGTGGTGGATGATAAAGGCTACATAGATTTACCTTTGTATCTGGCTGCTACACGTGCGCAGCACTTTACGCTGCCCAAAATGAGGAAAGCAAACACTTGCACACACGTCTTTGGGAATAGCAACATCTTTGCTATTTCTCCAGTCATTTGCGTGCTCTCTTAATCTGTCGTTAATGCATCGACCGGTCTGCCCGAAATGAGTGGCGCCGCACGAGAGAGAGATTTCATAGATCATTTTGCTTTTGCATTCCACATATTGTGTGACGTGCCTTCTGTTGCATTCAACCCGTTTTTGCTAACGATCACGCTCGACTACTGATCCGGAGTTCCCGGGTTCGAACCCGACCGCGGCGGCTGCGTTTTTATGGAGGAAAAACGCTAAGACGCCCGTGTGCTGTGCGATGTCAGTGCACGTTAAAGATCCCCAGGTGGTCGAAATTATTCCGGAGCCCTCCACTACGGCACTTCGCTTCCTTTCTTCTTTCACTCCCTCCTTTATCCCTTCCCTTACGGCGCGGTTCAGGTGTCCAACGATATATGAGACAGATACTGCGCCATTTCCTTTCCCCAAAAACCAATTATTATTATTATTTTTTTTGCACAAGCAGCTCAGTTTGTTGGCAGCTGGGAAGACCAGATGTACACGACCCAGGATCACTTTTTAACCGGTGGCTAACACCATGCACATCAAAAATGAAAGCTATTTTCTCAGATCTTCGATCGAAACGTTTAGAGGTATCTGGTCGACGCTTCTGTGAGGTGACCAGAGAAGTGCCCAACGGAAACGACGAACTTCAGTTTCTAGACACAAGGCTCTTCTTCGATGAGTCACACCTATGCTAGTTATATACCCCACGATCGTGGAAGGGCTTTTTGATATTTTCGTCCGCGCACTCCAATGTGGTGAAACGGGGAGTAGCTGTAAGTGCCTTCAGGAATCCGCTCGACAGGTCGTGCCACCTCCGAAATTTTTAAAGAAAGCTAAAAGGCTTACTGCTGCGGTCTACCCTATGAACACCATCAGCAGCGTGTGCTACCAGCTTTTGAAAGAGAAGCGTCAAACAGATCTCTCCAAACCTTTCCAACGAAGTTCAGCGAATATAGGTTCCATTCCATATGTGCATGATGTTAGCCGTCGGCCAAAAAAGATCGTGGGTCTGTGTACGTCTGCTCTTCTCAGCTCCCAACAAACTGAGCTCGTTGTACAAAAAATAAGTGGTCGTCAGCAAAAACAGGTTGAATGCAACATAACACACGTGAGACAATATGTGGAATGCGAAAGCCAAGTGATCTATGATATTCCTCTCTCGCGCGGTGCCACTTATGTCGGTAGACCAGTCATTGCATTAACGATAGATGAAAAGAGCATGCAAATGACTCGAGGAATAGCAAAGCTGTTGCTATTCCCAAACACATGTCCGCATGTGGTTGCATTCCTCAATTCGGGCAGCGCAAAATGCTGCTCACGTATAGCAAGCAGCCAGATACAAAGGGAGACGTGTGAAGCCTTTATCGTCCACCACAGAGGAGGGGAATACTTGAGCCATCCGTCTCTTCACTTATCAAAGAAAAAGCAGCTTTCTTAGATACTAGCTATTGATATCAGTAGTGTGTTGTGCTTTTCTTGTGGTTGCTTTTTTGCACGAAATACACCCAGTTGTAAGTCAGCGCTGAGACTGTGTTCTTCCTTTATGCAGTCCCGAGTTTTCGCACTGTTTCGTCCCAGAAACGAAGAAAGTCGGGGGCTGATACTTTACTGGGAGCACGAAGCTTTGTGTTCTTGGACTTGCTAATCAATTATCTTTCAGGTAAAAAGTTGCCACACTTTAATAATGACATTGGCAAACACCACTAAACAAACATATTTCCTTGAATGCCCTCGGTCTTGGAGACTAATGGCTTCTGTGATAAATATTTGAGTCCTATCAATCCCCTCTAGTCCCCGCACTTAGTGTGGTAAGTTTTTTAATATATTCATTGCACTATAACGCTGAAATTACCTACAATAAGAAAGCTTTTTGGCTCACAATTGTACAAAAGCTTACATGAGTCGGCTCTCAGTTCTGTGATAGCATGTGCTTTTGGTTGTCTTCGCCTGCTACAGCCCAAATGAATGGGAAGGGGTGCTGGTTATAAAAATACATAACGTTATGACATACATGAGCATGCACCAATGAGCAGAGAAGGTGTCTTTTTTTAAGTCGTGGTGTTGATTATTTAGAGAAGATTAGTGTAATTATTTTGTAATTCAAAGGTAATACAAAGACAGCAAAAAATAGCCATTTGCCGGCAGTGGAATCCGAACCCACGACCCCTGAATTTCCCGTAGGATGGGCTTCCAACAAATCCGCCGCGGTAGCTCAGTGGTTAGAGCGCTCGGCTAGTGATCCGGGATACCTGGGTTCGAACCCTACCGCGGCGGCCGCGTTTCGATGGACGCGAAACGCAAAGGCACCTGTTTGCTGTGCGATGTCAGTGCACCTTAAAGATCCCCAGGCGGTCGAAATTATACCAGAGCCGTCCACTACGGTACCTCTTTCTTCCTTTCTTCTATCAGTCCCTCCTTTATCCCTTCACTTACGGTGCGGTTCAGGTGACCGCCGAGATGTGACACAGATACTGCGCCATTTAATTTCCCCGAAAATTAATTTGTTTTAACCAACTGATTGACGGCAACGGCTGTCCAGTGTTCTGCTTTGGGGGGTATTTATGTGTAGTGTAACTGAACTTTGAGAGTGTTCACCCGCGCCACCCTAGTCTATAGCGGCGGACGTAGTGCGTCCTGTATTACCGCGAGTGTCACATAGGAACGTGATCGAACGGTGAGTGCATCGAACTTTGCGAGAACCCTGTTATGCTGCCTATGGCACTTAGACTGCCAGATTCGAGGCTCTCACGAATACAGCTTGTTGGGACTCGGGATATTTAGGCAACTAGCTACCATTACGGCATTCTTGGCATGCAGAAAATAAATTCAGGGTCGTAAACAAAGAGCAAGTGGAAGATTCTTGAAATTGTCTTTTATCAAGCGAGAATAGTTTAAATCGATTAATACCGTAGACTTCTCTGGAAGGTAAAAGAAAAGCATGTTTGGGCAGATATATGGAAAACCCGAAATTGTACGGTGCAGGTATTTGCTTGAGGAAGTAAATACTCGTTGGATATAAGTGCTGTTGTCGATTTACGAACGCCAAGGAGCCATTAAAGCGTATTTGAGCGATGTGCCTTATACTCCACTATGTATTAAATGAAGCTGCTACTGAAATCCGGTATGCAGTTGGACTAAAAGCAGAGATATTGCAGCTAGTTTCAAGAAAAAAACAATACTTCAAGGGCTCCAGAAGAGGGGCTTGAAATGAAAAGATTAGGTTAGCCAGGAGGAGGAGAAAGCGGCTGTAAGATCTTCGAAAAGATAATCAAGAATTTCTGTGGCAGCGTAGGTTGACATAGCTGGCACCCTGAATAAAACGAAGTCTCCCAATTATCCGCTTTCCCTAAGAATATATGGGTTTCCCCTGTTGTGCGCTAAAAAAAGGTGTAGGTCCTACAATCATCACTGTTCTGTTCATTGCTCTAGTTTGTCTTGAAATCATCGCAAGTAGAACAATAAATCTGCAATGTACGGCTCATGTGATCTCTTACTTTCTTTGGGTAACTTCGAAAAAAAGCATATTTTTTTTTCCTCAGCTACCACCTACCATAGGCACTCAAATTTTCCAGCATGCGCGGGGCATTTTTAGTGAGTCGAGTAAGAAAAGGCAATGTTCAGATTGCTCGAGCGACTTGGTGTCACCCTTTTCGGTCTACATTTTCTTTTCTGCGATTTTTTGTTTATTCTGTTCAGACATTTCGTCTGGGGTTCTTGCGCTCCACGTGTGTTTGTCAACTATTCTGCAGCGCCGAGACGCCACCTACAACTGCGTGTTTTGCAAAACTGAGTTGCCAACTAAAAATAAAACGAACGCCGGCATGTATTTTTATCGGTGTTACAAATATACAATGTAGCACCACTACATACAAGTATCATTTAAACATGAGGCATTTCTAAAGAAGGAAAATGTCTCCGATCAGCAGTTGGAACACTGTTTTTTACATTTTTCACTGTCGCATGTCCATTGAGATTTGTACCCAGCGAGAAGACATTTCTTTCACGCCTATATTCTTTGAGCCTGACTTTAAAAGAATTAAATGTGGGTGCACGTCATTCAACGTTCCTCTCTATTAAACACTGCACTGACCTCAAATAATCTAGTAATCTGGAGAGATTCACCCAAGCTAGCAGCCTCGCTTGTTTTAGTCGATTATGCCAATGGGTTTGCTACTTACAGGCACGCACTGCATAGTACACATGTGAAGGTTTTAAAGCATTCAGATTTTTTGAGGTGGGAGTGAGCAACCAATTACTACATTTAGGATAAAAATCAGAGGAAGAATTTCGGGGAAAGGCATATAAATATTAGCAGCGCCTGCGTCACATGAACACCTTTCACATATCAAAAACACATATCGCCGTTGGTGTTTTGGCTAGATCTCGTAACTCTGGCCTGGCACATTACGCAGTAAGATAGGACTTGGAACAAAAACATCGAATAATAACCGTTTGTACTTCGACCAGTGAATCTACAACGAGCCATAGCTCGCATGGTGAGCGATCAGCGAAACGGAAATGGGGCTACACGTGATGAGAAGGTATTTGAGGTGCGCATTTCCCACAAAACTTTTCAACATTGTTCTAATCTTAGCTTTTTTAAGGAAGAATTGCAGGCACATTCATCTTCTTAAGGATCAACGTGACTAGACAAACCGTTTTTATGTGCGCGTCGGGCCTGATGTCGGCAGAATAGCTGCTGCCTATGCAAAAAGAATGCTAGAAGAAAAAAACTGTAGCTGTCTTGAATTAGAACAACGTTTAGAAACCGGTATATCTAAAATTAATATTTTTTGCAGTATTCAGGACCTAAGATCTGTGACCTTATGAATATATAGACTGCCTTAATATGTTCGATGATAAGACAGCCCGCATGAAAGTGCTGTTATCGAAGTAACCGTACGCTCAAGGAGACGATACATATGCAAGTGTCAGCAGCGATATAAAGCCTACTGAAGAAAACTTTGCCCAAAAGTTCTGTACATACCCACAATGCGCAGAAGAAGACAAAACATGGCAATGATCGCATCCATCTTTGAGCTGCTCTGTCGAGACTAGACGGTAGGCGTATGGCTTTTAGCGGCACCTTTAGTAGCAAAACGCTGACATTTTCTGCAGCCATGGAGTGAAGGAACTCTGGGACAAAATCCTTCAGACCATATAAAACTTATCACAATTGCAGATATTTTGGCCTTTTAGACGAGCCCTTTGCAAGGTACAAACTCTCCGGAACTTCACATCACTCGTTTATACGTCTGTACTTTCGCCTGTACGTTCGGAAAAACCGCAGAAACCATCTACGTCGAAAGTGTTCACGCCTCTCCTTGACTGGGGTCAAAACATTGAAATTTAGCACTGGTTCATCGTACTTTGTGCCTCGGGTTAATTGTTCAAAGGCATCGCGCACATTACCCCTGCTCCTCACTTTTACCCTGCTTCCTTTTCCACAAAGTAGACCTTGTAAATTTCTTTAATCGTACCTGGCTTGTAAATGCAGTTTTCATTCCATAACAGTCTGATGTTCATGACGTTGCTTACGGAAGGTTGACTGACTGGAATATCTGGTCGATTATTTGACATTTGCCTGGACAAATTAAAATATTCAAACCTCTGGTATCCTTTTATACTGGACAAAAAGGTAAACTGTGTTATTCTTTTATATAACGTAGGAGCATCCCACATCATGCAAAGCCTTCTTTTTGTTGAGAATTTTTAGGAAACAACAAGTTAATGCTATGATCATTTTCAGTACAACAAAGAGATAAAAGCTTCACATGTAACCCGCAAGCACGAAATAGCATTCGGCCTTGACAAAAACATACCATCGTGAAAGGTGTAATTCAAAAATGGATTGACGTTTCTACGCCCGTAAGGCTGTCTTGATCACAATGAAGCCAAGGACGAGACGACAGCTATATATGGGCAACTTTTCAAAAAAAGTGGAGGTATATATCTGGGAGATTGCCACGCGTCCCGTTAATCGCATTGTGTATTGACTGAGTGTGCAGTGAATCCATAAGCAAGCGCTTTGGCAATCATTTTTCCTTTGAAACTACACGTGCCGCGTCCCAGTCGATAACATGGCTAGTGCCCTGATGATGTTCCGCTAAAGCGTTCGAGCGAGTTCTTCCTTGGGCGACGTCATTTTTGGTATTGCTCGAGCCTCGTCTTGAATTTTCCGGTTTCACCGATGTATGAAGTGGCACAAACACGACAGGGGATCTTCTAGACAACCCGTGGAGAAACAGCTTGGTCAATAGGTTACTTGACGCACAAGATACATTGCCGAAGTTAACCTGAAGGGACGTGGACCACGCGAACGTCACAGTCAGAAAAAATGGCAGGAAGGTTTTCACTAACGACACGGGAACACGGTATCGGCTTCTTCGTGCATGTTACAGTTCGGTTTGACTGGGCAGAGGCGCTCTGTTCCTGTGAAAGTAGTATTTGGGCTGGATAGACGTTACATGTCAAGTCTTCCCTAACGGTTTATTTCTGCTGCTCTGCGCTTTGGACTTGAACATATCCTAAAAGCGCGGTTGATCAGACAGAGCCGAATCGAATGAACGCTTGTGCCCAGTGGGATGGGATAATTGAAAGTTTCGGTACCTTCCGGTGTGAGTGGGCTTGCGATAAACCACGGTTTTCAGAGAGTTGGCTGTACGTTCCCGAGGACGTCAAGAAAAGCGATGCGGTCGTCCCCTTCTTCCTCTAGGGTGAACTGGAACTAGGGTGAACGCCTACAAACCGAACTGTCACATGCGCAAAGAAGCTGGTGCCGATACCCTGTACCCGTGGCGTTACTGAAAATCTTGCTCCCATTTTTTTTAATTATAACATTCGCGTGGTCCACGTACGTTAAAACAAACTAGTCGTAACTTGAGTTACGTGCACTCTAATACTTGTGTTTCTACGGGAGTCGGTCAGCCTTGCGAGTCAGGGTCCTTTTCACTGGCATCTTCGCACCCGGGGGTTCCCAAAACGCACCTTCTAGCCCAATGCTATCTCATTCTCCACACGTAGTGCAATTAAGTGATTGTTGACACCCAACTAGACGCTACGATAAACGAAAGGACCACAGAAAAAGAAAAGCTTTGACAGCTCCCCGAAACGTGATTTCGAGCACTAGATTGTTCCGCGGCAGCTTGAAGTGTGCTGAAGATATGTTTAGAGGACTGCCCGTTTCTAAGAAGTGAAGTATACTTTCGATTAATTACTTTCATATTTATGAAAGTACACTTTTGATACATTGCCAACAAGCAAATACGATTCCCTGCCCCCAAACGCGATTTTCAACACTGTAGTGTTCTAGCGTAGCCCGTTTGTTAGAATTCAAGTCTACTTGGGAGGAGTCAATTTCATATTTATGAAAGTGCGCTTTTATTTCAGAGACAAGACGCTAAAACCGCACATACATTTTTCTTGTATTCGAAACCTTCTCGAAGCACGCTTTAGGAGAGGAATTTCTGACAAATTTTGATAATACATTTGGAATACCGAGCATGAGATTTCATTAATCTATTTCCTTGATATTTCTAGAGCATTGTAGAATGCGAAATATGTTTAATATAGTATATCAATATCCCACCGTATATTCGAAACGTACTGTTTTCCCTATGGGTGCACTACACAAAAGCACCTATGAAAGAAAATTTCACTACCATCGCCGTAGCTCAGTTGGCAGAATAATAATAATAATTGGTTTTTGGGGAAAGTAAATGGCGCGGTATCTGTCTCATATATCGTTGGACACCTGAACCGCGCCGTATGGGAAGGGATAAAGGAGGGAGTTAAAGAAGAAGAAAGAAAGAGGTGCCCGTAGTGGAGGGCTCCGGAATAATTTCGGCCACCTGGGGATCTTTAACGTGCACTGACATCGCACAGCACACGGGCGCCTTAGCGTTTTTCCTCCATAAAAACGCATCCGTCGCGGTCGGGTTCGAACCCGGGAACTCCGGATCAGTAGTCGAGCGCCCTAACCACTGAGCCACCGCGGCGGGTTTGGCAGAACACCGAAAACAAAATTCGGAGGTCGTGGGTTCCGATCCTATCGGCAGCATGTTATTGTTGTTTCTTCTGTTATCTTATCAAATAATTTTTAAGCTATAAACTAATCACACTTGTAGAGAGGTCTTCGGTGAGCGCTTAGAAGACGGCGGAACACAGTCCGTGGTCTCTCAGGGTCACCAAGCTCTCGCTCTGAGCGATGGCAGTGCGGCTAGGCTAACGCCCTTCTTCTTAACAATGATGCCGTAGAGAACAGGATCCATTCTGGCTACACGTGGTGCCGACAACGCAATCGCGGCGTAGTACGGCTTGGGTCGTTGGACATGCACAGTCTCGCGACTACCTCGGCGGAGATTGTAGGACGGTGGGAGGAGCTCAATAATGTAGTCGACTCAAGATGTGCGCTCTAGGACACGGTAGGGGCCGCGGTATTTAGAAAGAAGCTTATTGGAGAGGACGGGAGCTCTTGAGGGGATCCACAGCCAGACGAATGAACCGGGTGGGAAAGGTGTGTCAAGCTGACCTTCGTCAAGGCGGTGTTTCTGGCGCCCCTGAGTGTCTGCCGTGAGCGACCGTGCAATCTGGCGGCAGTATTCCGCTTGCTGGGCAGGTTCAAAAACAGTTTTACACTCAGATGAGGCAGAGCAGGAGGGGAGAACTGTATCGATAGGAGAGGATGGATGTCAGCCGTAAAGCAGAAAAATGGGGAAAAACCGGCTTTGGATTGGGTAGCAATGTTGTAGGCATACAGACTTCGTCACCTTGTGTAGGCTGCTTGAGCGATGCCGTCCCTTGCATAACAGTGGACACCTCGCCACAGTGTCCAGCTTTTAAAGCTACACTTTCACGGGAGTAGAGCCAGATGAACATGCAAGCAAGCTTAGCACAAACTCTTTGTCCGCAAACCATGGTCTGCTTTCTAATTTCACTTTTGACTGCATGCTGAAGACTTCTCGACCGCTCTACATGAGGGTGACGCAGACTGCACGTACTATAGGGTAGAAAGAGTTCCCACTTGGTATGGCTGGCAGCAAAGAACATGGCGAGCATATCGCTTAGAGTGCAATTAAATAGCTCGGTTAGACCATTGGTTTGTGGATGGTAGGCTGTACAAGTCTCATGAATTATATTGCACTCGGCGAGTAGAGATTTAACGACGTCACACAAAAACACGGCGTCCACTGTTACTAACGCCTTCACGAGGAGCACAGTGGCGAAGTATCAAGCGCTGCAAAATGAAGGACGCCACGTCAGGAGCTGTTGCAGCCGGTAGCATGGCGCTTTCGGCACACCGGTCAGGTGATCAAAGGCAACAATGGTCCAGTTTATGCCAGCAGCGGTGTACGGCAAAGGGCCGTATAAATCAATGCCAACACTGTCGAAGGGGCGAGGCGGAAAAGTTGGAGACTGCAGCTTCCCAACAGCGTGACGAGGCAGTTGCTTACGGCGTTTGCAGCCGGGCAGGAGCAGACGTACTTAAGGATGATGTTATACATGCCACCCCATCAGTACCGAAGACGGATGCGAGCGTACCTATTAAATACTCCCTATTAGCCACTTTCCGGGTCAGCGTGGAGAGAGGTGCAAATTTGGGACCGTTGATGTCGGGGA